>OX243948.1:0-17500 GCA_945859725.1 Drepana falcataria
CTCGAGTTTTTGGTAGCTTCCCAGCATGAGTCGTAGATCAAGTGGCGTGGACGAGTTCCACGACACCGTCGAAGGCTCTCCACAACCCGGACCCTCCATTATGAAGACCAAGGCTAAGACTGCTCCCAAAAAAGGGAAGCAAACAGTACCTATAGTCTTTCGTGGCCCGGATTTCGATAGCACCAATATAAACTCCTGCGTCGCGCTATTAAATTACCTGGCGGACAGCATAACATCTGCAGTCCAAGAAGGAAAGAGCGTCACCAGTGGCAATAAAAGCCTAATAGTAGCCGCGGCGCTGGAGATTAAAGAACTCGTTAGCTCCCTACCGACCCTGGTGGCTGCACCACCTACGCCCCCAGCCGTCGTCCTACCCTCTCCACAGAGGAACAGTGAGGTCGACATAAAAGTCGAGGTGATAGCGGCCATCAGGAGCGAGCTAAATAAAATTAAAAGGGACACCGAGGATATTAAGGAAATAGTCACAGACCTCCAAAACAAACCGCAACCAACCGTCGCGACCAACCCACAGTTAACCTACGCAGCAGCGCTGACTAAAAACAAAGCCATACCTAGACCCAACTTCCCCATACTAGTACAGTCAACAGACCCCACACAAACAAGCACCGATATCATCCAAACTGTCAAATCCAGCGTCGACGTGATCAGCCTCGGCGTGGGAATAAATAATATCAGACCAACTAAAAACGGAAACGTGATAGTGTCCTGCAACGACCATGGCGGCCGCGAAACAGTTAAGAAAGTCCTCAAGGAGAAAAATGAACAATTTACAATCGGGGAGCCAGCCGAGAGATACCCACTGCTACGGCTTATCGGCGTTGATCATGAGATGAGTGACACAGAAATAGAAAAGGCTATATATGTACAGAATACATCTACATTTGATCCTCTCAGAAAATGTCCACTCCAAGCAAAATGGATCGTCTACCGGAGAACTAAGCCTAACAAAAACGGTGTCTGCAATGTGATAGTGCAGTGCACCCCAGCAGTCTGGCGAGTTCTGGTAGACACCCGCATACGTATAGGGTACAAAATCGTGACAGTCATAAACCAATCACTTCTACTGCAATGCTACAACTGCCAAAACTATGGGCACAGAGCTCAAGACTGCACTAATAGTGTTTGCTGCGGACACTGTGCCCAACAGCACGACTCACGCGAGTGCCCCAACCGTGAAAGAGAACCCACCTGCTGCAACTGCAAAAAAGTGAACAAAGAGGCAAACCACCCTGCCTACAGCCAAAAGTGTCCCGAGTGGCAACGGTGGGATCGATCCTCTCGCGTGGGTATCAACTACTACACATAAATAATAGACCAAACCGATAAACACAAACCGAAACCTCACAACAAAATAGCCTCAAATAAAGTTCAGATTAACAAATATAGTGCCAAATAATTATAGTGTAAATAAATATAGGAATGCGAAATAAATATAGTGCCAATCAAAAACGTCAGCAAAACAGTGGAAAAACAACAGAAAAAATTGATATAAAACAGTGCAAACAAATAAAAATAATATAAAATAGCGATAATAAAAGCGTAAAAATATATACAAAATAATAGTGCTAAAGAATACAAAATAAAAGTGTTACAATATATATATAACGCATACAAAAATAAAAGTGTCAAAAATAAAAGAGAAACAATATAAACAATGTGTACAAAAATAATAATAGTAATAAAAATAAAAATGTGAAAACATAAATAACATATACAAAAAAACCAAAAGTGTTGAAAATAAAAGTGGAAAACATAAATAAAGTGTACAAAACAATAGTAAAAGTGGAGCAAATACAGGAAATAAAAGAATAATAAATATATAAAAATAAAAGTAGAATACAAAATAACAGTGCCGGAAAAGATGAAAAATACAAGCGAAAAACCCAACAAGCAAATAAAGTCCCTGATCACCACGTCAGGGGTAAATACGCAAATAAACTGACAGTTTAGCCTGTATCAAATCGCAGGGACTCTGTCAGTCAACCATAAAAAAAAAAAAAAAAAAAAACTAACCTAACCTAACCTAACCTAACCTAACCTAACCTAACCTAACCTAACCTAACCTAACCTAACCTAACCTAACCTAACCTAACCTAACCTAACCTAACCTAACCTAACCTAACCTAACCTAACCTAACCTAACCTAACCTAACCTAACCTAACCTAACCTAACCTAACCTAACCTAACCTAACCTAACCTAACCTAACCTAACCTAACCTAACCTAACCTAACCTAACCTAACCTAACCTAACCTAACCTAACCTAACCTAACCTAACCTAACCTAACCTAACCTAACCTAACCTAACCTAACCTAACCTAACCTAACCTAACCTAACCTAACCTAACCTAACCTAACCTAACCTAACCTAACCTAACCTAACCTAACCTAACCTAACCTAACCTAACCTAACCTAACCTAACCTAACCTAACCTAACCTAACCTAACCTAACCTAACCTAACCTAACCTAACCTAACCTAACCTAACCTAACCTAACCTAACCTAACCTAACCTAACCTAACCTAACCTAACCTAACCTAACCTAACCTAACCTAACCTAACCTAACCTAACCTAACCTAACCTAACCTAACCTAACCTAACCTAACCTAACCTAACCTAACCTAACCTAACCTAACCTAACCTAACCTAACCTAACCTAACCTAACCTAACCTAACCTAACCTAACCTAACCTAACCTAACCTAACCTAACCTAACCTAACCTAACCTAACCTAACCTAACCTAACCTAACCTAACCTAACCTAACCTAACCTAACCTAACCTAACCTAACCTAACCTAACCTAACCTAACCTAACCTAACCTAACCTAACCTAACCTAACCTAACCTAACCTAACCTAACCTAACCTAACCTAACCTAACCTAACCTAACCTAACCTAACCTAACCTAACCTAACCTAACCTAACCTAACCTAACCTAACCTAACCTAACCTAACCTAACCTAACCTAACCTAACCTAACCTAACCTAACCTAACCTAACCTAACCTAACCTAACCTAACCTAACCTAACCTAACCTAACCTAACCTAACCTAACCTAACCTAACCTAACCTAACCTAACCTAACCTAACCTAACCTAACCTAACCTAACCTAACCTAACCTAACCTAACCTAACCTAACCTAACCTAACCTAACCTAACCTAACCTAACCTAACCTAACCTAACCTAACCTAACCTAACCTAACCTAACCTAACCTAACCTAACCTAACCTAACCTAACCTAACCTAACCTAACCTAACCTAACCTAACCTAACCTAACCTAACCTAACCTAACCTAACCTAACCTAACCTAACCTAACCTAACCTAACCTAACCTAACCTAACCTAACCTAACCTAACCTAACCTAACCTAACCTAACCTAACCTAACCTAACCTAACCTAACCTAACCTAACCTAACCTAACCTAACCTAACCTAACCTAACCTAACCTAACCTAACCTAACCTAACCTAACCTAACCTAACCTAACCTAACCTAACCTAACCTAACCTAACCTAACCTAACCTAACCTAACCTAACCTAACCTAACCTAACCTAACCTAACCTAACCTAACCTAACCTAACCTAACCTAACCTAACCTAACCTAACCTAACCTAACCTAACCTAACCTAACCTAACCTAACCTAACCTAACCTAACCTAACCTAACCTAACCTAACCTAACCTAACCTAACCTAACCTAACCTAACCTAACCTAACCTAACCTAACCTAACCTAACCTAACCTAACCTAACCTAACCTAACCTAACCTAACCTAACCTAACCTAACCTAACCTAACCTAACCTAACCTAACCTAACCTAACCTAACCTAACCTAACCTAACCTAACCTAACCTAACCTAACCTAACCTAACCTAACCTAACCTAACCTAACCTAACCTAACCTAACCTAACCTAACCTAACCTAACCTAACCTAACCTAACCTAACCTAACCTAACCTAACCTAACCTAACCTAACCTAACCTAACCTAACCTAACCTAACCTAACCTAACCTAACCTAACCTAACCTAACCTAACCTAACCTAACCTAACCTAACCTAACCTAACCTAACCTAACCTAACCTAACCTAACCTAACCTAACCTAACCTAACCTAACCTAACCTAACCTAACCTAACCTAACCTAACCTAACCTAACCTAACCTAACCTAACCTAACCTAACCTAACCTAACCTAACCTAACCTAACCTAACCTAACCTAACCTAACCTAACCTAACCTAACCTAACCTAACCTAACCTAACCTAACCTAACCTAACCTAACCTAACCTAACCTAACCTAACCTAACCTAACCTAACCTAACCTAACCTAACCTAACCTAACCTAACCTAACCTAACCTAACCTAACCTAACCTAACCTAACCTAACCTAACCTAACCTAACCTAACCTAACCTAACCTAACCTAACCTAACCTAACCTAACCTAACCTAACCTAACCTAACCTAACCTAACCTAACCTAACCTAACCTAACCTAACCTAACCTAACCTAACCTAACCTAACCTAACCTAACCTAACCTAACCTAACCTAACCTAACCTAACCTAACCTAACCTAACCTAACCTAACCTAACCTAACCTAACCTAACCTAACCTAACCTAACCTAACCTAACCTAACCTAACCTAACCTAACCTAACCTAACCTAACCTAACCTAACCTAACCTAACCTAACCTAACCTAACCTAACCTAACCTAACCTAACCTAACCTAACCTAACCTAACCTAACCTAACCTAACCTAACCTAACCTAACCTAACCTAACCTAACCTAACCTAACCTAACCTAACCTAACCTAACCTAACCTAACCTAACCTAACCTAACCTAACCTAACCTAACCTAACCTAACCTAACCTAACCTAACCTAACCTAACCTAACCTAACCTAACCTAACCTAACCTAACCTAACCTAACCTAACCTAACCTAACCTAACCTAACCTAACCTAACCTAACCTAACCTAACCTAACCTAACCTAACCTAACCTAACCTAACCTAACCTAACCTAACCTAACCTAACCTAACCTAACCTAACCTAACCTAACCTAACCTAACCTAACCTAACCTAACCTAACCTAACCTAACCTAACCTAACCTAACCTAACCTAACCTAACCTAACCTAACCTAACCTAACCTAACCTAACCTAACCTAACCTAACCTAACCTAACCTAACCTAACCTAACCTAACCTAACCTAACCTAACCTAACCTAACCTAACCTAACCTAACCTAACCTAACCTAACCTAACCTAACCTAACCTAACCTAACCTAACCTAACCTAACCTAACCTAACCTAACCTAACCTAACCTAACCTAACCTAACCTAACCTAACCTAACCTAACCTAACCTAACCTAACCTAACCTAACCTAACCTAACCTAACCTAACCTAACCTAACCTAACCTAACCTAACCTAACCTAACCTAACCTAACCTAACCTAACCTAACCTAACCTAACCTAACCTAACCTAACCTAACCTAACCTAACCTAACCTAACCTAACCTAACCTAACCTAACCTAACCTAACCTAACCTAACCTAACCTAACCTAACCTAACCTAACCTAACCTAACCTAACCTAACCTAACCTAACCTAACCTAACCTAACCTAACCTAACCTAACCTAACCTAACCTAACCTAACCTAACCTAACCTAACCTAACCTAACCTAACCTAACCTAACCTAACCTAACCTAACCTAACCTAACCTAACCTAACCTAACCTAACCTAACCTAACCTAACCTAACCTAACCTAACCTAACCTAACCTAACCTAACCTAACCTAACCTAACCTAACCTAACCTAACCTAACCTAACCTAACCTAACCTAACCTAACCTAACCTAACCTAACCTAACCTAACCTAACCTAACCTAACCTAACCTAACCTAACCTAACCTAACCTAACCTAACCTAACCTAACCTAACCTAACCTAACCTAACCTAACCTAACCTAACCTAACCTAACCTAACCTAACCTAACCTAACCTAACCTAACCTAACCTAACCTAACCTAACCTAACCTAACCTAACCTAACCTAACCTAACCTAACCTAACCTAACCTAACCTAACCTAACCTAACCTAACCTAACCTAACCTAACCTAACCTAACCTAACCTAACCTAACCTAACCTAACCTAACCTAACCTAACCTAACCTAACCTAACCTAACCTAACCTAACCTAACCTAACCTAACCTAACCTAACCTAACCTAACCTAACCTAACCTAACCTAACCTAACCTAACCTAACCTAACCTAACCTAACCTAACCTAACCTAACCTAACCTAACCTAACCTAACCTAACCTAACCTAACCTAACCTAACCTAACCTAACCTAACCTAACCTAACCTAACCTAACCTAACCTAACCTAACCTAACCTAACCTAACCTAACCTAACCTAACCTAACCTAACCTAACCTAACCTAACCTAACCTAACCTAACCTAACCTAACCTAACCTAACCTAACCTAACCTAACCTAACCTAACCTAACCTAACCTAACCTAACCTAACCTAACCTAACCTAACCTAACCTAACCTAACCTAACCTAACCTAACCTAACCTAACCTAACCTAACCTAACCTAACCTAACCTAACCTAACCTAACCTAACCTAACCTAACCTAACCTAACCTAACCTAACCTAACCTAACCTAACCTAACCTAACCTAACCTAACCTAACCTAACCTAACCTAACCTAACCTAACCTAACCTAACCTAACCTAACCTAACCTAACCTAACCTAACCTAACCTAACCTAACCTAACCTAACCTAACCTAACCTAACCTAACCTAACCTAACCTAACCTAACCTAACCTAACCTAACCTAACCTAACCTAACCTAACCTAACCTAACCTAACCTAACCTAACCTAACCTAACCTAACCTAACCTAACCTAACCTAACCTAACCTAACCTAACCTAACCTAACCTAACCTAACCTAACCTAACCTAACCTAACCTAACCTAACCTAACCTAACCTAACCTAACCTAACCTAACCTAACCTAACCTAACCTAACCTAACCTAACCTAACCTAACCTAACCTAACCTAACCTAACCTAACCTAACCTAACCTAACCTAACCTAACCTAACCTAACCTAACCTAACCTAACCTAACCTAACCTAACCTAACCTAACCTAACCTAACCTAACCTAACCTAACCTAACCTAACCTAACCTAACCTAACCTAACCTAACCTAACCTAACCTAACCTAACCTAACCTAACCTAACCTAACCTAACCTAACCTAACCTAACCTAACCTAACCTAACCTAACCTAACCTAACCTAACCTAACCTAACCTAACCTAACCTAACCTAACCTAACCTAACCTAACCTAACCTAACCTAACCTAACCTAACCTAACCTAACCTAACCTAACCTAACCTAACCTAACCTAACCTAACCTAACCTAACCTAACCTAACCTAACCTAACCTAACCTAACCTAACCTAACCTAACCTAACCTAACCTAACCTAACCTAACCTAACCTAACCTAACCTAACCTAACCTAACCTAACCTAACCTAACCTAACCTAACCTAACCTAACCTAACCTAACCTAACCTAACCTAACCTAACCTAACCTAACCTAACCTAACCTAACCTAACCTAACCTAACCTAACCTAACCTAACCTAACCTAACCTAACCTAACCTAACCTAACCTAACCTAACCTAACCTAACCTAACCTAACCTAACCTAACCTAACCTAACCTAACCTAACCTAACCTAACCTAACCTAACCTAACCTAACCTAACCTAACCTAACCTAACCTAACCTAACCTAACCTAACCTAACCTAACCTAACCTAACCTAACCTAACCTAACCTAACCTAACCTAACCTAACCTAACCTAACCTAACCTAACCTAACCTAACCTAACCTAACCTAACCTAACCTAACCTAACCTAACCTAACCTAACCTAACCTAACCTAACCTAACCTAACCTAACCTAACCTAACCTAACCTAACCTAACCTAACCACCACAGTGATATATAAAAATACAAGTGTCGTACAAGTGTCGTACCTCTCTGAATAGTGCTCGTCGTCTATAATAGTGTGTCGAAGTTCGTTTTGCCATATTCCCTCCGTATCCTGAAAAATTCACCTGAAAACATAAAATCTTTGCAAATTTTTGTTACAAATTTTCGTTTAAAATTCATAAAATCTTAATTCTGCTATATACTCACCAGATTACCTTGCCATCCCCTTCTGCTACCTCCCCCTCGTATTCCTGTAAAATTTCAGATTTATATCTCAAAAATTTTTCATAAAGACCCACCCACCCGCCCTATATTTCTGTCGGCCAGCTGCATTCTCCAAAAATCCCGTTTTACAGTAATTCTGCTATAACTCTGCCATTTCGCATCGGAAAAACACCAACGATACCTCTTTGAAATCCTCGGTAAATTGCCTATCCAACACAATCGTCGGAAAAAATCCATCCCTGCCTACCGATTTTTGGTAGGCATTTTTCCAAATTTTGCTCTTTTTTCCGCTCGTTTTTCATCGTTTCTCTCGAGTTTTTAGTAAATTTACAGCATGAGTCGTAGATCAAGTGGCGTGGACGAGTTCCACGACACCGTCGAAGGCTCTCCACAACCCGGACCCTCCATTATGAAGACCAAGGCCAAGACTGCTCCCAAAAAAGCGAAGCAAAAAATACCTATCGTCTTTCGTAGCCCGGACTTTGATGCATGCAACATTAACTCCTGCGTCGCGCTGCTGAACCATCTTGCGGACAGCATAACATCTGCAGTCCAAGAAGGCAAGAGTGTCACCAGTGGCAATAAAAGCCTCATAGTAGCCGCGGCGCTGGAAATCAAAGATCTAGTCAGTTCCATACCGTCCCTGGTGGCTGCACCACCTACGCCTCCAGTCGTCGTCCCACCCTCTCCACAGAGGAACAGTGAGGTCGACATAAAAGTCGAGGTGATAGCGGCCATCAGGAGCGAGCTGAATAAAATTAAGAAGGACACCGAGGACATCAAGGAGGTTGTTACTGGCCTCCAAAACATACCGCAGCCAACCAACGCGACCAACTCACAGTTGACCTACGCAGCAGCTGTGACTAATAACAAACCCATACCTAGACCCAATTTTCCCATACTGATACAGTCAACAGACCCCACACAAACCAGCACCGACATCATCCAAACCGTTAAAACCAGCGTCGATGTGATCAGCCTCGGAGTGGGAATAAATAATATCAGACCTACTAAAGATGGCAAAGTGATAGTGTCCTGCGATGACCATAGCGGCCGCGAAACAGTGAAAAAAGCTCTCAAGGAGAAAAATAAACAGTTGAAAGTCGGGGAACCAGCTGTCAGATACCCTCTCCTACGATTAATTGGCGTCGCTCAGGATATGAGCAACGCACAAATAGAAGAGGCTATTTACATGCAGAATAGACCCCAAGTAGCACATCTAAACATCCAAGAAGAGAAATATACAGTCCAGCGGAGAACCAAGGCGAACAAAAACAGTGTGTGCAACGTAATAATGCAGGTGACCCCAGGAGTCTGGAGCGCCCTGGTAGACACTCGCATACGAGTGGGGTACCAGGTCGTACCAGTAATAGACCAATCGCCACTACTGCAATGTTACAGATGCTACGTATTTGGGCACAGAGCACAAGATTGCTCTAATGAAATAACATGTGGCTACTGCACGATGCATCACGACACCCGTGAGTGCCCCAACATAGAACAGGAGCCAATCTGCATAAACTGCAAATACGAAGATGACGAAATAAAAAACCACCAGGCTTACAGCAAAAAGTGTCCGCACTGGCAGAAGGCTGACCAAACCTCTCGTCGGGGCATTAATTACTGCCAGCAATAAAAACACAACAGGATCCGCGTATTACATCATTTATTCTCACTGATCAAACAATAAAACATTTATAATAGAGTAAACACAAATATATAACAATAAACCTACGAAATAAGTGCAACGATAAAACTGTGCAACAAATATAAAAATAAACATAATATAAAACAACAAAATAGAAGAAAATAAATGAAAAATAGTAATAAATATAAAATAAAACAGTGGAAAATAAACGAAAAATAGCAATAAATATAATAATGAACATAATATAAAACAATAAAACAGAAATAAAACAGTGGAAAATAAATGAAAAGATAGCAATAAATATAAAATAAAACAGTGGAAAATAATTAAAAAATAGCAATAAATATAAAATAAAACAGTGGAAAATAAATAAAAGATAGCAATAAATAAATATAAAACAGTGGAAAATAAATGAAAAATAGCAATAAATATAATAATAAACATAATATAAAACAATAAAACAGTGAAAAAACAAATAAAAACAGAAACTAAAACAGTGCAAACAAATTAAAAAATAATATAAAATAATCACAATAAAAAGTGGAATACAAATTAACAGTGCATCAAATACAATGAAAATCGTACAAGTGCAAAACAGAATAAGTAAACAAAGTCTCTGATCACCATGTCAGAGGTAAAGACGCAAACAAAAACTGACAGTTTAGCCTGTATAAAATCGCAGGGACTCTGTCAGTCAACCTTAAAAAAAAAAAAAAAAAAAAAACCTAACCTAACCTAACCTAACCTAACCTAACCTAACCTAACCTAACCTAACCTAACCTCAGAGGTGAAAAGCAAACAAAACATCACCAATTCGTAGGGGGACGCCTGTAAACAATCGCAGGGTCCCCTCTCGAATTCATCACTTTCCATTTTTCATCACAAACCCCAGAGTTTCGCCTGTATCCAATCGCAGGGACTCTCTGGGGTTTCATCTCATCACCTTAAAAAAAAAAAAAAAAAAACCTAACCTAACCTAACCTAACCTAACCTAACCTAACCTAACCTAACCTAACCTAACCTAACCTAACCTAACCTAACCTAACCTAACCTAACCTAACCTAACCTAACCTAACCTAACCTAACCTAACCTAACCTAACCTAACCTAACCTAACCTAACCTAACCTAACCTAACCTAACCTAACCTAACCTAACCTAACCTAACCTAACCTAACCTAACCTAACCTAACCTAACCTAACCTAACCTAACCTAACCTAACCTAACCTAACCTAACCTAACCTAACCTAACCTAACCTAACCTAACCTAACCTAACCTAACCTAACCTAACCTAACCTAACCTAACCTAACCTAACCTAACCTAACCTAACCTAACCTAACCTAACCTAACCTAACCTAACCTAACCTAACCTAACCTAACCTAACCTAACCTAACCTAACCTAACCTAACCTAACCTAACCTAACCTAACCTAACCTAACCTAACCTAACCTAACCTAACCTAACCTAACCTAACCTAACCTAACCTAACCTAACCTAACCTAACCTAACCTAACCTAACCTAACCTAACCTAACCTAACCTAACCTAACCTAACCTAACCTAACCTAACCTAACCTAACCTAACCTAACCTAACCTAACCTAACCTAACCTAACCTAACCTAACCTAACCTAACCTAACCTAACCTAACCTAACCTAACCTAACCTAACCTAACCTAACCTAACCTAACCTAACCTAACCTAACCTAACCTAACCTAACCTAACCTAACCTAACCTAACCTAACCTAACCTAACCTAACCTAACCTAACCTAACCTAACCTAACCTAACCTAACCTAACCTAACCTAACCTAACCTAACCTAACCTAACCTAACCATGTCGTATAATAGTGATGACGATATCGTCAAGGCCCTTCGGTGCCAGAACCGGGTCCTGTTTGAGGGCCTCAAGGAGGAGGAATGCCGGCTGGAGGTCCGCTTTCGCCGGAAAGCTCGGAACCCCCACGCCGGACACGTGGTCATGCGGGTGTCCCCGGCAATTTGGTCGAGGATGGTCGACCAGGGGGCAGTGCACGTGGACCTTCAAAAGGTCAAAGTGGAGGACCACTCTCCACTCGTGCAGTGCTCCCTGTGCCTCGGCTACGGGCACGGTCGGCGGTTCTGCAAAGACACCGCCGTCAAGTGCAGCCATTGCGGGGGCGCCCACGTCAAGTCCGAGTGCGCTGGCTGGCTCGCCAATGCACTCCCATCGTGCTGCAATTGCAGTAGCGCCAAACTGGACAGGACTGACCACAATGCGTTCAGTGCAGACTGTCCGGTGAGGCGCAAGTGGGATGCATTGGCCAGAGCCAGCATAGCGTACTGCTAAGGGCACCACGTGGAACCCCACCAGTAGCAAGCCGTTCAGGGTAGCCCAGGCCAATCTACAGCGCAAGTACCTCGCTACCTGCGAGCTCATGCTCGAGGCGGACAGGAGGGGCATCGACGTCGCTCTGATCCAGGAACCCTACGTGGGTGGGGCTCGATGCATGAGGCAGTACCGGGGGGCCAGGATCTTCCAGAACACTGGTAACGGGGAGGGCACTGTGAAGGCAGCAATTGCTGTCTTCAATAAAGATATAGATGTTATACAGTGCCCAAAACTCACCACCAATAACATCGTTGTGGTGAGGATCCGAACCAGCTCCTGGGAGATCGTGGCCGTCAGCTACTACTTCGAGCCCAACCTACCGATCGGGCCATACCTGGACCAATTGAGCGGCGTCGTTGCGGAGCTGGGGCCTGGCGCTATCCTGATAGGCGGTGATGCAAACGCGAAAAGCAGCTGGTGGGGAAGCGGAAGAGTCGACCACAGGGGTGAGGAGATGGCAGGCGCTCTGGAGGACTTGGGCTTGCAGGTGCTCAACGACGGCGAGGTGCCGACCTTCGACGTCGTTCGGGGAGGCCGACGCCTCACCAGTTGCGTCGACGTAACGGCCTGCACGTCGGACCTGCTCGACCTGGTGGAGGATTGGAGTGTGGTGGAGGGACTGACCAGCTCGGACCACAACGGCATCGTTTTTAGCCTCAGGCTAAAGAGAGCCAAAGGCATAGGGATACAGAGAACCACAAGGCTCTACAACACTAAAAAAGCTAACTGGTCCCAGTTTCATGAGAAACTGGGCCAGCTCAGACTTGTAAAGAACATCTCCCTTCAGGAACTGGAAAAAATTAGCGACGAAGAACAGTTAAATGTCTTCGTCGATAGATACTCGGCCTGTGTTGTGGAGGCTTGTGGTCTCTGTATACCCAAAAAGAAAGCTAAAGAGAAACTTACCGTGCCGTGGTGGTCCGAGGAGCTGGCAGCAAAGAAGAGAGAGGTCGCCACCCGGAAGCGCAGGATCCGATGTGCAGCACCGTGCCGGAGGGCGGGTGTCGTCGATGAGTACCTGCAAAGCAAAAACGAATATGAGGCAATGGCGAGGTTGGCCCAGACTAACAGCTGGAAAGAGTTTTGTGGGAGGCAGGACAAAGAAGGCATTTGGGAGGGGATCTACAGGGTCATAGGGCAAACCTCAAAACGGGAAGAGGACCTACCACTTGTGAAGGACGGGAAGGAGATGACTCAACAGGAGTCGGCAAAGGTGTTGGCGGAGACGTTCTACCCGGAGGACCTTGAGTGCGGGGATAACGCTGACCACCGGCGGACGAGGGAAGAAGCAGACCGGGTAAACGAGTGGGTGCATGATGAGTTGCATGACCCACCTTTTACCCTGGAAGAGCTTAGAGCCGCGGTGGGGAGCTTTAACCCTAAGAAGGCCCCCGGGGCGGACGGTCTCACGGCTGACATCTGCAGCCAAGTCATCTCCAAGGACCCCGTCTTTCACCTAGCCCTGATGAACAAATGCCTAGAATTGTCCTGCTTCCCAACCGCCTGGAAGGAGGCAACCGTCGTCGTCTTGCGAAAGCCTGGCAAAGATGATTACCGGAACCCCAAGGCCTACAGGCCTATTGGCCTCCTCTCAGTGATGGGTAAGATCTATGAGAAGATGGTAGTTCGCAGGGTCAGTTGGCACCTTATCCCCAGGTTGAGTACTCGCCAGTACGGATTCATGCCCCAGAAGAGCACCGAAGACGCCCTCTATGACCTTATGCGGCAGATCCGTGGTGGGCTTTCTGCTAAAAAGCTCATCACGATCGTGTCGCTGGACATAGAGGGAGCCTTCGACAGCGCCTGGTGGCCGGCTTTGAGGGTCCGTCTGGCTGAGGAAAAGATACCAGTCAACCTGCGGAGGGTGGTAGACAGCTACCTCTGCGACCGAACGGTGAGGGTGAGGTACGCCGGTGAAGAGTATACCAAACGCACGAATAAAGGTTGCGTTCAGGGCTCAATCGGCGGCCCCATCCTCTGGAACCTTCTTCTCGACCCATTACTGAGGGATTTAACTGAAAAAGGGGTATATTGCCAGGCTTTCGCAGACGACGTCGTGTTGGTGTTCGCCGCCGAAACGGCGCTTGAGGTGCAGAGGCGCGCCAATGCCGCCCTCGAGCATGTTCGCGGGTGGGGTGTCAAAAATAAGCTGAAATTCGCACCGCATAAAACGAAAGCGATGGTAATCACGCGGAAGCTGAAGTTTGACACTCCACTCCTGAGCATGGGCGGGGTAGACATTGGCATGTCGGATGAGATCAGGATCCTGGGGCTCACGATAGATAGCGGTTTGACGTTCAACGCCCACGTTGCGAACATCTGCAGGAAGGCGTTGGGCGTCTATAAGCAACTGTCGCGAGCCGCCAAGGTGAGTTGGGGCCTCCACCGCGACGTGATCCGCGTTATTTACACGGCAGCGGTGGAGCCAGTGATCCTGTACGCCTCCAGCGCCTGGTCGGAGGCGAGCAAGAAGCTTGGG
This sequence comes from Drepana falcataria, assembly GCA_945859725.1. Lineage (NCBI taxonomy): Eukaryota > Metazoa > Arthropoda > Insecta > Lepidoptera > Drepanidae > Drepana > Drepana falcataria. The sequence continues at coordinate 14,770 of OX243948.1, forward strand.
GTGCAGAGGCAGCTAGGCGCGGTTCAACGAGGATTCGCACAAAAGCTCTGTGGAGCTTACCGCACCGTCTCCCTGAACGCGGCACTGGTACTGGCGGGGATACTACCACTTGACCTCAGGATACAGGAGGCAGCCGCCCTATACGAGGCCAAGCGGGGGGTGTCCCTGCCAGCGCTGGGCGATCGGGAGGTGGAACGCGGCGTCGCGTCCACAGGCGTCGCGTCCACAGAAGCACCGCACCCGGCAGAGCACATGAGCCTGGAGTTCTCCAGCCTGATAGACCAAGCGCAGGTAGATAGCCGGGTCACCCAGTTGGTTCGGATCTACACTGACGGCAGCAAGATTGATGGCCAGGTCGGAGCAGCGCTGTCTCTTCGGAGCAGCGAGGCCGAGACAAGAGCCATCAAACTCAAGCTGCCACCGCATTGCACGGTCTACCAGGCTGAGCTACTGGCCATATGCCGAGCCACGAGGGAGGTCCTCAGGTGCGTCGAGGCAAGCTTCGCAATCCTCAGCGACTCGCGCTCGGCCTTGGAAACTGTAGTCGGCAATACTTCCCCCCACCCCCTGGCGGTTGAAACGCGCAACAACATCCGGCGCAGCCGCGCCCAGGGCAAGGAAATCTCCTTGTTCTGGGTGAAGGCTCACGCAGGGCTTGAGGGGAACGAGCGGGCAGACCAGTTGGCCAAGGAGGCTGCTCTGGGCCTCAAGCGGAAGGCGGACTACCAGGGGTGCCCGGTTTCATTCGTCAAGCGAGAGCTCCGGAAAGCGTCGCTTGACGAATGGAACCAGAGGTACAAGTCTGGGTCCACCGCGCGCCATACCAAGGTGTTCCTCCCGGATGCCATTGAGGCGTACAGGGTGGTCCGACAGCTCCGACCGACTGGCATTCTGACGCAGATGCTGTCGGGGCACGGTGGGTTCTCGGAATACCTGCACAGGTTTAAGTGCAAAGAGAACCCATCGTGTCAATGCGAGCCGGGCGTCGAGCAGACCCCCCTGCACGTACTCACGAACTGCCCTATTTTCGGCGTAGACAGGTACGAGGCTGAAAATAGGGTAGACACTAAGATAGAAGAGGTAACCCTTAGTCAACTTTTGGCTCAAAAAATCACGCGCGAACCATTCTTGGCCTTCTGCACCGGTGTTATCCAGAGGGTCATCGATGGAAACAAGACCTGAGTCGGTTCCATCGATGACACCTCACTTTTGTTAAATGCCAGATGTAGAAATTATTGTATAAATGTTAAAAATAACTTGTAAATATAAAATAATGATAAGATTAATATAAGAAAATTGTAACAAAAAAGAAAAAATATTGTAGAAGTATGTAATGAACAAATGTATAAATACGAATAAGAAAATGTAGAACTATGTACCATGTAATATAATATCAAAATGTAACAATCAAAATGTAACAATAATAAGTATAAAAAAAAAGAAAAAGTTTAAAGAAAAAGAAACAAAAAAAAAATAAATAAATGAACACATGAGGAAAAGAAAAACCTCATATAAGAAAAAGAAAGAATGAACAAGTTAAAATATAAATAAAAGGCAAAAAAAAGTCTCTGACCACCACATCAGAGGGACACAAAAAAAAAAAAAAAAAAAAAAAAAAAAAAAAAAAAAACCTAACCTAACCTAACCTAACCTAACCTAACCTAACCTAACCTAACCTAACCTAACCTAACCTAACCTAACCTAACCTAACCTAACCTAACCTAACCTAACCTAACCTAACCTAACCTAACCTAACCTAACCACCACAGTGATATATAAAATTACAAGTGTCGTACAAGTGTCGTACCTTTCTAAATAGTGCTCGTTGTCTAGAATAGTGTGTCGAAGATCGTTTTGCCATATTCCCTCCGTATCCTGAAAAATTCACCTGAAAACATAAAATATTTGCAAATTTTTATTACAAATTTTCGTTTAAAAATCATAAAATCGTAATTCTGCTATATACTCACCAGATTACCTTGCCATCCCCTTCTGCTACCTCCCCCTCGTATTCCTGTAAAATTTCAGATTTGTATCTCAAAAATCCCGTTTTTTCTTAATTCCGCTATATCTTCGTTATCCTGCGTCGTAAAAATACAAGTGATACCTCTCCAGAATCCTCAATAAATTGCCCATCTAACACAGCCGTCGGAAAAAACCCATCCCTGCCTACCGATTTTTGGTAGGCATTCTTATAAATTTTGCTCCATTTTCCGCCCGTTTTTTTCGCCGTTTTCCTCGAATTTCCGGTAGTTTAACAGCATGAGTCGCCGATCAAGTGGCGTGGACGAGTTCCACGACACCGTCGAAGGCTCTCCAAAACCCGGACCCTCCATCATGAAGACCAAGGCCAAGACTGCTCCCAAAAAAGGGAAGCAAACAGCACCCATTGTCTTTCGTGGCCCGGATTTCGATAGTACCGACATAAATTCCTGCGTCGCGCTACTCAACTATCTCGCGGACAGCATAACATCTGCAGTCCAAGAAGGCAAGAGTGTCACCAGCGGCAATAAAAGCCTTATAGTAGCCGCGGCGCTGGAAATCAAAGAACTAATTAAATCCTTACCGATCCTGGTAGCTGCACCACCTACGCCCCCAGCCGTCGTCCTACCCTCTCCACAGAGGAACAGTGAGGTCGACATAAAAGTCGAGGTGATAGCGGCCATCAGGAGCGAGCTAAACAAAATAAAAAGGGACACCGAGGATATCAAGGAGATAGTTACGGACCTCC